>CM036770.1:38673528-38676434 GCA_020796225.1 Arion vulgaris
TGTCCTAAAAGCAAATGCAGTGACATACCAACTGGTACCATTACTACAACACCCAAAGATCAAGATGGAAGTGAAAAGACAGATGATAAAAGTATTTTCCTACCAACACTTTGTTACCAGTGCCAAACTTGGTCTCTTACAGCAACACACAACAGAAATCTCACCAAGTTTGAAATGAAATACTTGAGAAAGGTACTGGGGTCACCAGGAAAGATAGACTACGAAATGAGGACATCAGAAGCAGAATGGGCATAACTTTATGCACCGAATACATCGAAAGACAACAAATGCAGCGGTTTGGACATTTAATGAGAATGAAATACAACCAACCACCAATAAGAGCATACAATAAAAAGAGATCAGGTACTAGAGCCAAGGGAAGACCAAGAAAAGATGGATAGACCACACTAAATAAACACAGATATAACACAACAAGGGCGACTCATCTAACCCTAGAACGCACAGGTACTAGAGCCAAGGGAAGACAAAGAAAAAGATGGATAGACCACACTAAATAAACACAGATATAACACAACAAGGGCGACTCATCTGGCCCTAGAACGCACATTAAAGCTTTCAGCCCCCTACGCTTAACGGCAAGAGTGGACAACCAATTCCATCTTCCACCTGGGGATAGACAATAGACAATATACAATAGACAATAGTCAATATACGAGGCGTGTTCAAATGAAAACGGGACTTGTGGATTTATTTAAAAGTATCATACGCAAATTAACAGTTTCAACGGAATTAAACAAAGCAACCACTTGTGAATAAGAATGCACCTGGGTTCATCAGAAAGAATCTCCGTATGCATTTAGGCAAGCATCCCACTGTTTAGGTAGACGTCGAATGCCGTCCGAGAAAAAGGTGCGTGGCTGCTCACTGAACCATGTGGTCACCGCTCTCTTCACGTCTGCGTCGCCGTTGAATCGCTGTCCCTTTAGTGCTTTCTTCAACGGTCCGAACAAATGGAAATCACACGGGGAGAAATCAGGACTATAGGCTGGGTGATGAAGAACTTCCCAATTCTTTTTGCCAATGTTTCCTGCACAATTTTGGGACGTGCGGACGAGTGCGTTGTCAGCAGATCTTGCACGGCCAGGTCAGGCGCATATTGTTGCAACAGAAGAAGCCATAGCCTTGCTTGATAAAGCAGTACTGACTGACCGTCGTCGGAGCATTCGTTCGCTTACAGAAGAATTCCATATGTCAATTGGGACAGCCCACATGGTTGTTCGGAAGAAATTGAACTATCGGAAGGTGTGTTCACAGTGGGTCCCACGGATGTTGACTGACCACCATAAGGAAGAACGGATGGGGTGGAGTTTGAACCACTTGATGCATTACAGGACAGAGGGTGATGCATTTCTGTTGAGCATTGTGGCAGGTGATGAATCGTGGTGCCACCACTATGAACCGAGCAGCAAAATTGACAGCATGCAATGGAAACATCCAGGTTCACCAAAACCCAAAAATTCAAGACACAGGTTTCTGCTGGGAAGGCTGTGAACGAATTTTTTTACCATGAAGGGCTTTTGTTGGCCGATTTTAAGGAACCTGGTGTCAACATCAATGCCGCCCATTATAAAGACACTTTAGACAAGCTGCATAAGGCCATCAAGGCTAAGCGACCAGGCAAGCTTTCTCAAGGTGTGATTCTTCTCCACAACAACGCACTCGTCCGCACGTCGCAAAAATTGTGCAGGAAACATTGGCAAAGAAGAATTGGGAAGTTCTTCATCACCCAGCCTATAGTCCTGATTTCTCCCCGTGTGATTTCCATTTGTTCGGACCGTTGAAGAAAGCACTAAAGGGACAGCGATTCAATAGCGACTCAGACGTGAAGAGAGCGGTGACCACATGGTTCAGTGAGCAGCCACGCACCTTTTTCTCGGACGGCATTCGACGTCTACCTAAACAGTGGGATGCTTGCCTAAATGCATACGGAGATTTTTTCTGATGAACCCAGGTGCATTCTTATTCACAAGTGGTTGCTTTGTTTAATTCCGTTGAAACTGTTAATTTGCGAATGATACTTTTAAATAAATCCACAAGTCCCGTTTTCATTTGAACACGCCTCGTATAATAGACAATAGATAATAGACAATAGATAATAGACAATAGATAATAGACAATAGATAATAGACAATAGATAGATAGCTTCATGTCTGCCGTCCGTGTGTTGCCGGGGCGCACAAGGGAGCAAGAATAGTAACAGACGGTGGTTGTTGCACCTATCAAGTGTGTGTGTGTGTGTGTGTGGAGGTGACTGTAGAGTCATATTCATAGAAAACAATCCGTATCACAGATGGTACTCATGGTTGAACATGTCGTGGGTGACTCATGGTTGAACATGTCGTGGGTGTTTTGTATTTCGTCTTGACGTCTTTTCGCGACGATTCGTATCAGACATGTAGAAATGTATCAGACATGTAGAAATGTATCAGACATGTAGAAATGTATCAGACATATAGAAATGTATCAGACATGTAGAAATGTATCAGACATGTAGAAATGTATCAGACATGTAGAAATGTATCAGACATGTAGAAATGTATCAGACATGTAGAAATGTATCAGACATGTAGAAATGTATCAGACATGTAGAAATGTATCAGACATGTAGAAATGTATCAGACATGTAGAAATGTATCAGACATGTAGAAATGTATCAGACATGTAGAAATGTATCAGACATGTAGAAATGTATCAGACATGTAGAAATGTATCAGACATGTAGAAATGTATCAGACATGTAGAAATGTATCAGACATGTAGAAATGTATCAGACATGTAGAAATGTATCAAACAAGTAGAAATGTATCAAACATGTAGAAATGTAACAGACATGTACAAATGTATCAGACATGTAGAAATGTATCAGACATGTAGAAAGACAGACA